>OZ005741.1:334550387-334595482 GCA_963930735.1 Dioctria linearis | reverse complement strand
TGGTTATTCAAGGAGAACCTCATAATGAGCAGGTAGTGCGTTTAGCATTTGACCAACTGACCACGGTGCCCACAAGCTACATCATAAATGCCCTTTGCTTTGAAACTCACTTAAACACGGTCGCTTGGTCTAGTTCACTCTTGACCGCACTTTGAAATTACGACTTTCTCGCATCTATACATTGTGCGGTCTATTTGGCAAGTCTTTCGATTGCTCCCGGATATGATTTGAACTTCTAATTAAGAGCCCCACATGCATTGAATACCAATATCCCAATTTAATTTGCCGTTTGTGGGTAGGGACTAGGGACGAGATAAATGAGAATCTTAAAGCACACAAAGATTCAGAACGTTGTTGAGGAGTATGATGTCCATGGTCTTATTGAATATGTATCTGCATGCCACATAGCGGTTACGTTCAGAGATAATCACGGTGCGTAACTTAAGGCGTTTCTATAGCGATGTGTACAACAATAATCTTCTTAATGGCTTGGGTTAAGGTGAACTCGTGTAGCACCCCACTTTTATATGTATGTGCGATGAAATCAGAGTTCCATTCAGAGGACATGAACAAATGCGATCCTTTTGCTGAGACTTGTGGCTTTCTCTGAATTACGTGCAAGTATTCATGCTGTTGGAATGAAATTACATACATTCGAAAAATGTGTAAAATACACACTTCTCCACATCAAAAGTTCGGCAACTCAGGACATCAGGACTGCGTTCCAAAACATAGCTACAGTTGACTACAGTTGACTTCAATCGTTTCAAAACCCATTAGTCAACTGAAATATGTTAGGTGAGTTTTGACTATTGTGCGCTATGAAGTCAGCTATAGTCAACTGTGGCTATGTTTTGGAATGCACTCCAGCTATGGTCATAAAATTTTTTTTCTATGAAATTTAAATGAATTTTTTGGATTTAAAAATTTCTATCTGACCGTCAATTTTTTCACATATTTTTTGTGTTGATTTATTCAATCGTGGTAGCATTTTCAATGTCACATCGTTCTGCATTCAAATAATTTCGAATTCGAAATTTCTTAATAAAACTTTGAATTTTCGAAAATTAAATTTATCTTAAATTTTTTATTCTCATATTTTAAATTTAATTTTATGCTTTTTTTTGTAAATCGCTTATTGCGTGTAATTTTAATCCACAAAAGCAATATTATAATTTCTTTCCTTTACGTTGTCCGGTTTTGATTTCAAACATAGAAAGGGCGGCTCATGTTTTTCTTGGCTATAGCGCATGCTCTTGGTAAACATTTTTTTGTGATGCTGCTTTACGTCGTCAGAGCGAATATGACAATACATGTAGGGGTTGAGTTTTGAATTGTTACCCTCAACAGGCTATTAATGTTAGAAATGAATCCAAAAACTGACTGTTTAACTTACATTTGCTCAAATCAATCATTGATGGATAGGAATAGGAATAGCAATATCAACGACTACAAAGTAAAAATGCACTTCCGAATGAAATTATCTTGCTCATCAATGAAATGCGAACTAGATTCCGCTGGAAAATCAACTTCTTTAGCAAGTTCGAAAAAATCACACTGCTCAGACTTAAAAAAAAGTGATGACGTCACATACATTGCTCCCTCTGTCTTATTTGGACGGTTGAGCGTGGGAACCTTTTGGTTACCGTAGGAAAAACGTTGACGTGTGAAGGCAATATTCGCCCTTGGCTTTTTAAACCGGGAGTGTCTGGTCTTGGATGGCTCTTTAAAGCCCATGTGTCTGGTCTTGGGGGTTACAATTTGACTTTGATGACAGATTCCATTTAGTTGACTACGTCACAGGAAATTCTGATTGCATTCGAGGGCATAGTATTCACGATGTAATTTGGCCTTGATGGGGGTTTCATATAGTCGTCAGGGGATTGTTGTTTTGACTGATGGGGTCACACTGTCTGTTGATCGGCTCTTGATGTCACAATTCCTGACTGACTGATCTATCAAGTCCTGTCTTAGCTTGACGACTCCTGTGGCGTCATATGTTTGGCTGATCCGCTCTGTCTGTGCTGATACCATGACGTCACATCATTTCTGGCTGGCTAATTATTTTAATTTTGCTGACTGGCTGGAATCGAATCGAAAACTCTTGGTTTGCAAAACCGCAGGGCGCTCTACCCATGAGGCTACGGATGGGTTTTGAGTATTTTCTTTAAAGTTGCAATATAAATGGTAGATTGGAGGCTAGTGTGTGTCTGAAAATGTTAAAAGCGTTTAAAAATAATTTCGTATTCTGTAGAATTGCGCTATTTATGAACAAAAAAAAGAGTGAAATATGTGTTTAAAGAAATTTTCAAGGGGTTGTGTTCCTATAAGACAGTTCAATAATGAATAATAATATAATTTATTAGAAGGGCGTCTTCTCGTCCAGTAGACGTCATCACCAATTTACGGCTTGGCTAGAAATGAAAGTGACGCAAGTGGAAGCTCCAGATGGCCTGGCAAAACCGAAATATGGGGAAGCCCGGGGCTAAAATTAACACTTTTCGGAAAACTTTGATAATTTTCTATCACTAATGATTAATTGATCCGTAGCTGGGTTAAATATTCAAAATCAAAATTGCATAAATATCTTTTATTAGTAAAAAAGCTAGAATTGGTCTAAGACCAATTCTTATGATAACCTAGATGAATCGTAATTTCGAAGTGATTTTTCACGCCTGTCCGTCTGTCCGTCTGTCTCACGATAACGCGAGAGCGCGTGTAGTGAGCTGAAATCCTGCACATGGGCTTTTTTTAAAAAAAGTAAACTTAGGCTCAAGAATGGGACAAATCGGGTAGCTCTTTCGTGGGGTTGCCATACAAAAATTTCGTTTTCACTATATATTTGAGCACTGCCTGAGAATGCGTCAACGTAGAGAGCTGAAATGTTGTATACGGCGTTTCATAAAGATGGTGCTGCCATATAAAAATTTAGTTTTTTTTACGTATGCTTTGAAAATGATCAGTCCTAGACGGTTTTTGAAATGTCCTTCAGAATAAGAAATGCTATGAAATTGGTTATAATAATTTTTACTGTCCGATAAACCGTTCTAGAAATATATGCAAAAACCACTTCAACAATCAAACTTGCTCAGAGGTAACCAACCATACAAAATTACATACGGGCATTCATCTAGGGTATCGTAAGAAGTGATTTTAGACCAATCCTAGCTTTTTTACTTGTTTAATGTAAAGTTAGGATCAAAAATGGGCTTAGAGCATAGAAATTAAGAATTGAGGTCAGAAAAAATGTCCCAAATGAGATCTTGCTTACATTTTGGCGATGTAATGCTAACACTTCCTTCCTTACATATTTTACCCTATCTTGTCTAGTGCTACAGCTATCAAAACTACACGAGGGTTTTATTCCACGACTTATAAGAACCTTGGGAATTTTTAAGAAAATATTGTTGTTATCACAAAAAGATAAAAACTGTATCGTTTCATTTAGGATTTTTTGATTTGACATCCGTTAAGTTGCACTTTAAGTGTCGGTATAAAGCTTGGGTTGCAATTTTTGATTTCATAGAGACTATGTCAGTTTTACCCACCTGAGATAGCAATAGTCCAAAGATATTTTCAGCTTTATGAATGAAGGTATAGGCACCTGAAAAATATTTCATGATTGTACTACTTGTTTAAGCGAAAGCAAGTGGTTGTAAATAACTATCAGTGTAGAATTGTGAATCCAAGTGAAACGTGTTGAAATATTGTGTTTTAAATAACGAACAAACGCCACTCTCGTAACAGTATTATTTATTAAATATGTGACAATTGGGAGCTTGTATTAAGCTGAATCTAATAGTAAAAAAAATTAATAACTATTAGCTACTCAAGTAAATATGTTTTTTCTCGTTTTTATGATACAATAATATTTTATTTGGAATTATTTTACCGATTCACCCGACAATTTTTCCTCCTCCCAAAATCATACTTCATATTTTTTTCAAAAAACCTTGGAATATTGGACATTTTGCTTTAAAATAAGCTTTAGACTACATATGTATATTATATATGGTAAGTAGCACCAACGATTTTATAAATATTGTTGCGAGCGTGGCCTTTGGTTCGTTATTTAAAACACAATATTAAATAATTAATATATAAGTTCTTTATTACACTTAAATCATATAAAGTTCACAAACATTTATTTAATCAACTCAACTCTAATTATCGCTAACACTGTACTTTCAATTATCGCAATCTAATTACACACTATCGCTTCTTTATTGCTTTCGCTTCTTAACACTGCAACGTCTAAGACAAGACTCTTTTTTTGGCGATGACAACTGTTATATTTATACCCTAGAAACACTCCGGATTATTCTGGAGTGTTCTATTCCAAAAGCTTCTTGACTATTCTATTCCTGAACTTTCATAATCGATTCTCCGAACCTGAAGTCATTTACTCTCCGAACCTGAAGTTGTTTATTGCCAGTAGATGTCACCAGTTGTCGCTTTCTATTGCACGTAACAATATTACTCTGCACATTATAAACCTGCACATTTTAGGAATTTCAAAGCACCTTAATTAAGGCAGCATGCATTCCAGGACAAAACAAAATGGCATTTTCTCATAATTACTGAAATTTTAGCAGAAGAAGAACGAAATTATCACATTTCATCGACTATGTACCACGAGCCTTAATAATCTGCAGCATCCACTTCTATAGAAGAATCTTGCGCATGCGCAACTCTACGCCAAGATCAGATATCTAAGCATGCATAACGTCAACGATTACACTTGCACTCTATAGTTGTTGTTTGTTACGAGACGATGATGCACCTTGGAGCAGGAGCATAAACGTCAACATCATACTAGCTATCATAAAGCAGCCTCAACAGTTACAGAGGGATTAGTAATCTTATAGCTGACCACGATTACTAGATATATAAATACTACTATCATGCATGCCTAACTCTTCAAATCATCCAGCAACTTTTGCCATAAGGCATTTGTTTGAGATCTTATTTATATTCGATTTCTGCGAGCACGTAACTTCGACGTACCATGACCATCTTTATTATGTATCGTCCTACAGTGTCAACTAAATTAAGGAACCATTTTTTTGTCAATAATTTTCTCGCGTTTGTCAGCACATAACTTCCGCGCCATAGGTACTACAGTGCACACGTTAAGAGATCCAAAGCGCTACCAATTCAGTAATGTTTAACAGCAGTACATCAAACTTTTTGAGGTTATGTATGCATGATTTCCTCTTATATATCTTCACCCCGGCAGCATTGCGCATCACAAACTGTATTTCCGCAGTCTGTAGTCTGAATGCACGGATTAGTAAGAACACGACAATCAGCGTTCTCATGAGACAGAATATATCCTGTTCCCATGAATACCAATTATACCAGTGCATGCTTGACATCAGCTTACTGGTCGAGGCGAGACCCATCTAAAATCTCTGCCGATCTGTGCATAATTTTTTAATTACTTTGTATCTCCCAAACGGTTGAGGTGGACCCCCCCCCATACAATTTTTATTCGTATAGGTGAGTACTGTCACCTCCTGCTCTATGACCACCTAGACGGCAACACCCTGTATAGGCTAAATATTCTGACCACAGTAATGTAATAATTTATTCCAAGTCGAGATTGTAATTTCTTTTCAAGTAATTGGTACGAACCACTTATTATTATTATTTTTTTAAAGGCAGGGGGACGTGCTTGGGATACGTAGGCCAGGGCGGTCCATTGTGCTAACCTGCAAGAAAATGCATCACCAAAACCTTCCTGTCCTCTCAATGAAGGGCATAAGGTCTTGGTTGGTGAGGTAAATTTTCAGCTCATCCACAGATAGAAGGGCAGACCCAAGTAGCGTGTCCAGCCGGCTCCGGGCAAAGTCGGACAAGCACACGGAAGGTGTTCGGTTATCTCTGGCTCTCATTTCAGTCATGACAGACACTCAGGCAAAGATATCCTAATAATTGTTAATTTAATTGTTTCAGGGTTGTCAACAACTCCCATCCTTATTAGATGAGCGTGAAGCGAGCTGTGGCCGGTGATGATGCCAACCACTAGACACTAAGATTTAAAAAAAGTATGTGATTTACCCATCAAAATAATTTTAAGATTTTCCTAGGCAGACTTTTAGCAATATATAGGGCTACGTCTCAGTAAAAGTGAAGTCTTCGTTCAAAAGGAATAAAAGAATGAACGTATTCGAATGAAAATTATTTAATTAACCCTTTCGGTGCTACATAGTTTTGGCAAATGTGTTTCGTATCGGCGGACTTTACTACTTTATGCGTCACACTCCAGTGCGGAATACTATTAACAACCCCACCATCTCCGATTTGGATGAAACTTTCCCAGTTTTTAGAAAATTCGGGATTTTACGATGGAACGTCAATTTCAAAAAATTATATCTCGAGAACGGAGGAACCGGTTTTTCTAATTCAAATGCCAAATGAATTAAGCTTCATATTCATTTTATTTATATTATTAGAATTATTTTTAGGACAAATAGAGGTCGTAAATAACTACCCCAATTTAGCCTTCCTAGGTAATTTCCGACATAAAAAATTGATTTGAAAAAAATTGTTTATTAAAATCTATGAAAATTGTTGCCGTTTTAATCTCCATCCTCCATCCTGCTGGGCCCACCCCTTAAATTTAGACACCTAGTATTGCGGCATATCTTAGCTATATTTTTTGCCACCCAAACAAAAAATGTTCACATTAGCGGTAATGCATACGAAAGAAAGAACGGACAAAATATATGCAAAATGAAGGAAGGGGGTGTATTTGGCTCAAGTGCAAAATTTTTTTTTATAACATACGTCCATAGCGCTCGCAGTACCCAATTCGGCGGACGTATTTATACGTCCACAGCACCGAAAGGGTTAAATACAAAACTCATGTATGAATACGTTAAAAATCGTTTTAATGTTGTACTGAAATTGTTGGTTTGCTCTTCAATTTATACTACAAATCTTGATCCACAAATAATATTTTCTATTTCACCTGGACTTGGATATTACCTCAAATATTTTTATTTCATGCAAATTGATTGTTGTTTTTGACGAGCTACATATATCGCAAATGCTTTTCAATCCAATTTCAATAACAAATTTCTAAAATCTCAATGAACTTAAGTGAAGTATTTTAAAATTAGTTTTGCATTTGTAAGGATTTCAATAATGTAAATCAATGTAATGCAAAATCAAAATCTGTCTTTAAAGGCATAAAAATGGTTTTGACATTTAAAAACAGCAGGTCTTTTTAAAACCGTTTTTGCTTCAATTAAAGAACACAATATTTTAAAAATAAAAAAAGGATAAAATTTAAAAAATTTAGTTTGATATATAAAAATAGCACTTTGATATTTAGAAGGTTCTGTTTAAAATTAAGTTTGGATTGATAACGGAGTTGATTTTTATGTTTAAAAAAGCGGTGCTTCATAAATTAAAACTGCTTTTTAATTTCGCATATGTATTTAAGATGTTCAAAAACAAAATTAAGTTAACTTTGACGAGGGAATGAAATGGAGAATATGTGGGCTCGGCTTTCATCCATGTAACAAGATATCAAAATTGTTTATGTACTTTTACTTGGCATGTATAAGACAATGAGTGAGTTGTTGAGTTAATGAAAGTTAAATAATTGCAATGGCAATTTTTTATACTATTAATTGCCTCTATTAAAAAAATTTTGAATATAATTTTTTTATTTCGGATACTTCAACATTTTTGCGCCCCGCCCCCAGCGCTTGCCTATTATGGTAGGGCCATCTCTCAATCCTGGTTTGAAATCATGCATTCTATTAAAGAACATATATAACTTAACTGATTTGCTTATAGTACATGCATTGGTTATATAATATCGGAGATATGCCATAATGTCGTGATTGTCTTTGCAAGTTTTTTTTGGGCATATATTTTTCGCTTATTTTACAGTGCAAGTACGACAAACAATTCAAACAAACTTTTTGCGGCATACTTACTAATCTCAGTTTATCCACTAGGAGTATCCACAAGACGTAATATTCTACTTGTCTGCAAAAATTACTCCTTGCAGTGATGGAAATTTAGCGTATACTCTATTTGCTGTCTGCACAAGTTCTAAATAGACAAACGATTTCTGTATAAGGAACTAAATAAATGATGAAACACATACATATATGTACATAAAATTAAAAGTTGTGGATGTAATTCTACATCTTTGTCCAAACAGACTTGCAATTGCATTATTTCTGCCCTCATTAAACAAATAACATCCCCAAGGTATTATTTCTATGAGCCCTTCTTAAATTGCTCAAGGTATTTGAAAATCGTTCAATTGTCTATAGATGGCTCTGGGTAAATGGAAATTTTAAATAAAATTATGACATAAAATTTTATTTATCACGAACTGCCCAAAGGAAGCACAGCATCCCACTGAAATGCATGTTAAATGCATAGATCAAAACCTCCTCCACTTCAGAGCTTTGGCATTACAATGGAAGTCCTTGTCCGTTTGCTTTGCTGTAAAATCATCCACCTTCACTTCGCTATTTTCTATACAGAAATGTATACCAACAAGTGTCTGCAAAGCTTCAGATTCAGGAAAGTATATAAAAGGACAATGATATGTGGGATTTACCGTCATTCTGCTGGCATCTGTTCTGTAAGCCCCAGCGGATTGCTTTAGCTAAGCAGCTGACAAATTTCTGGTTTTTCTTTTGATAAGCCTCTGATATTTTTAGTGATATTCTGCAAAGTTAAGGAGGATTACTTAGAAAAGTTCAATTAGTTCGGAAGCTGTACCCAACGCAAGTTTATTGCCAATTAAGGTTCGCTCAGTGGTGTTTTCCTTTTGAACTGTTGCAAGTGTTGTCGGTAGTTTCGTGAATTTCGGGACATTATTTAAGGATTGATTCGCATGTGTTTTGGCTGTTATAAATAAGTGTTCCCACTACTAGTGCGGGTGCAACTCACGAAATCTACCAGTGAAAGTTTTCTTAATTAAAAGGCATTGTTTACCCAGTTACGCTTGAAGCTACAGTCATGCGAGCTATAATCCTCTTTTCGTTATTTTTCATAATGCTCGGTGTGAAGGTACGTACATAAATTTGTTATCTATAAGTAAGGAAACGTATCAAAAGCATATTACGAAAGTAGTTTAATTTATTTATGTAATTATCCTAAGACAACTAAGTTACTTTAAGTACTTCTAGTATAATTCGCCTTCTCAAGTGTCTGAATTGAGTGGATTTGATCCGAAATCCTTCTTAAGCTGGGTTTTGTTTGTTTGGTTAGTTTTAAATTTTAAATCATATAAGCGTGGAGTTAAAAGGGTCCGAAGCTTTAGACGTAGGAGTTCTATTCACAATTTTATCCATGCCCACACCACAAGCGCAGTAACTATGAAAAATGATAATTTTAAGTAGTTTACATTTGAGATTATGAAGAATATAAAAAAAGTTCTTAATCTCTTATACGAGCTTATGAGTTTAGCAGTGCTTCATACATAGATATGTAAGTAGCTTTCAAAGTGTTAAGAAATAATGCAAAAAAGTGATAGAAAGGCTTACTGTAATGTACTGTAAAACGTAGTGAAATTTTTATATTTCCCACGTCCGCCTTATAGGCTTTGCTTGTCTAAAAGTGAAGGCGGTCTTATTGTATGCATATATATTTATATAGATATATTACCATTTGGAGCTCATTGTAAATTCTAATAGTTGATTGATTGGTCCTACTTTTGGATCTTAAGATGGACAATGGGCCGAAAGTTATCGTGTCCTGATCGGACATTTATGGTGAAACTTTCATTTTAACTGAAGGGTGTGCCTAATGTGGTGGACATATACACATAATTAGTTTTTCAACTAAATTAGTATTAATTAAATTTTTTCATACATATAGGTACATACGTAATGTAAAACGAAGAGTTTAAGCATAGAATCCAGGATAAAGGCTAATATTAGTTTAACTGATGTCTATACTATATGCTTAGCGAACTAAAATAAAAGTATGAAACATCTAAGGAAAATGTATTGTATCCTTGTATTTTGGCATTTGTGTGGCAGTAATGGCATTGATGGCATTGAAGAGTTGGTGAAGTTTAGCAGTTACTTCCTTAAGCCGGATTTCACTTATTTAATCCCAAATTCACTGCTACTATCAATGCAAGACATTCAAATTAGAGAAGATGTTTCGATTGACATAGCACTAAAGACATTCCTCTAGGTTCAATAATGCCTGTATTTCGAATGCGGTAATCCGGCCATAACTCGTTCGATTTGTGATAGATGTAGGAACAGTCTTCTGTAAGATAGTCTTTCAGTTAAGAAGAATTCAAGGTAACCGGTCTGCCAAGCGCAACACTCGTGGAAAAAACCTAAATCAGTAGAACAATCCGGAAAGAATTAAGCGTTACACTACTCAAACTCGTGCTCGAGGCGACCTTTATACCTTCATCTGATGCCATTAGTGTTAATAATTTAAATATCCAAAAGGATGATATAGGCTTTAGTAAAGTAGCTTATCTGAACTACTAGATTCGGGAGCCACAAAGTATAATAAGGGTGGACTTGGGCTACGGAAAATGATGTCTTTGAATTTGGAAATGCTACAAAGTAGCCTGAAAATTGTAACATTGGTAAATAGAATAAGCATGGGGCATGAGGGCTGCAATAGAAATACTTATTGATTTGGAAAGAGTAAGTAATAAATATTTCAATTGCTGTTGATTGCGGATATGATGTTGACTTTTTACGGGAAATGGGAGTAAAGACGGAATTTAAACAGAGACTGCGAATATAATTGATTTGTGTGCCTTATATAAAGTAAATCCAAACTCGGCACGAAAGGGGTCTGGTTATATAATCTAAAAAAATCTAATGACAAAATCTCTTAAAATCATAATCCCTAATTCAAAAATCTCTAAATAAAGCCCTAATTTGATAAGGATGAAATTCAAAATGTCTTTTCCAATCACTTTAGTAAAGAGGCTACTGTTCTGTACAAATCTGTATTTTTGGATGTAGAATTTTATTGAATTGCTTATTTGGTGTGAGAAAGAATAAAATATTTTTAGACTTGATAGAAAAACTAAAGTTGCTTGTAGAGAATGTCATCGTTTTAGGTTCATGCCCGCAAATCATAGTCATGATCCCGCATGGGACAAATCAGACATACTTTCTTTGATTATATTGATACATGTTTTGCAAATTGTATTAATCATCAAATAATGTTAATTACATTGTAAGAATACAAAAATTTTATTATAATTCATACAATTACATATGTATGGAGAAGAAGGTATGTATGAAATTATACCTTTATTAGATTTAATTAAACTAATTACACTTCTTTTCGACAGATTTCAGAAATACTTCAACAATATAAATTTAAATAAATATTGAATTTAATTCAAAGTTGTTGATCGATTTGTTGTATATTGTTCAAGCATTTCTGAAATCTGTTGAATAGAAATAAAATTAGTTGAATTAAACCTAAAAAACGAGCATATCCTAATTCAATACACAAAAGCACGATCGAGAATTACCATAACGGGTCGCTTGACCATGCTAGGGGTTGGAAGTCGAAATGTTTCCATAATTGCGGCAATTAATATACGGGGAATAGTAAGGCATTAAGTAATTCAGCAGTATACATACAGTCAACTGACATATTTTCTGCGACTTTCTTAAAGGGTTACTTCAGAAGAAGATGATAATCTGGACGAAGTATGGATGATTTTGGACGACGTAAGTATCCTTAAGGCGCATGAGTTGCGTGATCTTGTTGGTCGAACAAGGCACACTCTACTTTTTCTACCATCATATTCATCAATGCTGAACCTCATCGAAGAAGTCTGTTCCAAAATCAAGTTTTATGCAAGAAATATGTTAGTTGATCGCTGATAGCTTAAATCGTGGAAATTTGGTAGATGTATTATATGAATATGTAGGTATGTTAAATTACTAACTGCTTCTGCAGGAGATCCGTTAGAGGTCAGGTTATATGTATATTGAATTATATTGTATTATCTGCACACTGTTTTCATATATACCTTCATTGTATATGTGTGTATAATAAAATTTTTGATATCTTACTATGTAATTAATATTATTTAATGTTTTTCTTTTAAATATAATATATATGCAAAAGTACTTAATTTGCAAAAGGATAAATTTCATTTGCAAAAGGGTGAATTTAATGTGAAAAACCTGTAAAAGTTCTGCAAAGAACTCTAATCAGCAATAACTAATTGTTGGAAATCAGAATCATTTTAAGGTCTTACATCCTAACTAGTAAAATTGGTCTAAGACCAATTCTAATGATACCCTACATGAATTTTCGTATGAAACTTCATATGGTCACCAAGCAATTTTGATTTTTGCAGTGGTTTTTCGCATATATTTCTGGAACGGTTCGTAGGACAGAAAAATGATTATAACCAATTTTATAGGATCGTTTTCACAGTATGTATCCGTAAAAATCCTAAATTTTTATATGGCAACACAAATAAAGGGTTGCCTGATTCATTCCATTTTTTAAATTTTATTTGCTGTTACTATGAAAACACCATGTACCAACTTTCAGCTCTCTATTTCAATGCGTTCTCAGGCAGTGTCCAAATATATAGTGGAAAATGAAATTTTTGTATGGCAACCCCACGAAGGAGTTGCCCCAATTGTCTCATTTCCGAACTGAATTTTTATTTTTGTTTAAAGTCCGTGTACAAAATTTCAGCTCTCTAAGTACACGCGTTCTCGATTTATCGACGGACATGCAAAAATCACAATAACTTTTAATTTTATGCGTGGGTGTCCAAACCATTTTGCTCTACGATCATTATTTCTGTGTGTTACAAACACAATGACAAACTTAGTATACCCTATAAATTTCATTTAGGCTATAAAATTGGGAGCGCAAACCTCAAAGTCAAAGAATAAGAGAATTCAGAAAATTTGTCAAGTTTTAGAACCAAAATCTTTTAATGGGAGACAAAAGAGGCACAATTAATAACTTCTGGAAGAAAAATCGGTAATGACGAGCCAATTCCACATAATGAATATTTCGAATAAAATTTGCCATCCTTTCTTCGTGTAAATTACACCAAGCTTATGGATGGAATGGAGCTTTTGAAATCGTATTGACATGTATTGACGAATATTCGCTCTTTTTACAAATCCGGAAAAATTGTTGGAAATTGTTTTTTTTTATCTAGTCATGTCAACCATTTCGTCATTCCGGACTTGTTTGCTTTGGATGCCTTGTCAGTATGAGTTTGTTTTTTCGCTTAGGGATTTCTTTCGTTAAAGGATTATGTATACTGATTCCGCACGAATCTTACAACAAGAAGTAATTAGAACGGCCTCCTCCTACATAAAATGCTTTCGTTATGGCATTATTGAAATAAAATCACAGTAAATTATGCAATGCTAAGTTTAAATATAATAAATCAAAGCCAAAACCAAACATTAATTTGTTCAAGAGCTCACAATCTTCGAACAAATGTGAGAGAATACTTGCGAGTATATGTGCTTTGATTTCTAAATGATTTCTAACACCAAATGATGTCGTGTATTCACTTGATAGGCGAGTAAAGCATAGTATCATTAGTCAGGACATTTCTTAACCTTGGTTAATTCACTCCCACAAGGGAAGAATGTAGAATTATTACTAGCAGACACCCTCACGGGCTTGAAAGAGGCATTTTCACCAACCTATACTATCTTCTAGTATAATACTTATGATTTCACATAAACAACGGTTATAGGATATGGCTTATTTCTTGAATTTGCAATAGTCTATAATTTGCCACAAGCAACAAGCTTGGGTGGGTGTCGGTGATATTAAGTTTTATGGATTCTCAGATCTGAAACCAAGTAAAAGATTACCTGAGGTGCCCAGCTAAGATTTTCAGGGAACGATAAAGAAAATCTAAAATCTTTTTTTCCATCTGAAAAATATTTGATTTTTTCATTCTATTTACAAATTTTTATTCGGAAGTACCAAGCAAATAATAGAGCCTTAGGACAGAATTTGAAAGACATCTCTGCTGCATTAGTATGTGTCGCTACAAATAAAGGCAGCAATTTCCGGTTAATTTGATTTCTTTTTATCCAGTTTCTCAGGCTACGGAAATTTAATCTAAGATTTTTTAATTCGTCGCAGGAGTAGGAGGATGAAGGTTATAGCCTGAAGCGTTTGGCTCCATTTCTTCCCAGAATTATTTAATTTTTTGTGAAATACATGCCTTAAGTGAAAAATTATACGGAAAATTCTGAAAATACCAAAGAGCCTTTTTCCTTCTGACCGGTCTTACTCATACTGGGGTAAGTGAAGTATTTTTTAATAAAGGTCGCAATTTTTCAGTACATTTCCTTTTTAATTGGGAAACGAAGAGTAAAATTCAATTAAAAGGAAAAGAACCAATATTACAAAAAATTGTAGATTGCACGACGTAACCTGAGGAAAATACGAAAATAAAAAAAAGGAGAGGGCACAGTACCAACTGTGCCGCAAAATTTACAACATGTTGACACAGCTGCAAGTCACTATTTTTATACCCTAGATGAAATCGTAGGGTATACTAACTTCTCATACCACGCAGAAATAATGCTAGTAGAGCGAAATAGAATTGGAAAAAAGCTATTTTTATTTTTACAGACAGTTTGTCTGTCTGTTCGTCAAATACAAGTTCAAAAATGGACCAAATCGAGCAATCCTTTCTTAGTGTTGCCATACAAAACTTTTGTTTTTGACAATGCCTGAGATCGCGTCGATGTAGAGAGCTGAAATTTTTACACGGTATTTTCATATAAATTGTAAACAAAATTTCGAAAATTGGCAGGTCGGGCAACCCCTTTTTGGTAACATTCAAGAGCTCCTTCAATAAATCTACCTTAAATCAAAAAAAGTAAGGAACAAGTGCGAGTTTATGTACATCTGTGTACCGATCTGGAAATATGACAGTCCTTCTCTAAAGATACTCCTGGCCATACGAATAGAGCAGGTAAGGTATTCCATAAACGAAAGATGTGGACGAATACCACACGCCTTTTTTTTTATATAATTGAAGACAGGAAGCAGGCATAAGCTTATTAATTCTAGGAACAGCTTATGCAGCTTTAAAATTTCAATAGACATGTCCTTTCAATAGACATGTCCTCTGTCCATTCGCCAAACTTGGGGAACCAAATGGGACAAAATTGTCGAATCTGCGTAGATTGACAGAATAACGAATAGCAGAATTGAGAGCAATTTCATTTTTCCATCAAGAGAATGAAATCCCATAGATCAAATCTGCGTATAGTAAGGTGCATCCACACAAAACAAATATTGGCAACAAAACATTTGTCAAACATTTGACAAACAATTTATAGGCATTTGACAAATGTTTGACAAATGTTTTCCAAATGGTTAGTCTTAATCATGTAGGTATTCTCCGAGTGAAATAACGTAATTTGCAGCACCTTTCGTCGTACTTGCTCCAACATTTGACGAAAATTTGCTAAAAAGGAGATGGTGAAAGAGAAAATTTTTAGACAGAAGATTAGAGTATAGTGGTCGTGATTTATGAAATTAAAAATTGACAATCTTTCCCGTTTTCGAAACTTCGCAAGAATCACTTCAAGTGACTTCGAAATTCTAGTTAATAGAATCGAGTCAAAAATAAGGCCGCTTACACATCGAAAAACGAAAACGAACGAATAAACGGTTTCACTCCGAAAATTCGTTTATGTTTACATATAAAAAACGAACGAATAAAAGTTGGGTTGGGTTTGTATCA
Organism: Dioctria linearis; assembly: GCA_963930735.1. Taxonomy (NCBI): domain Eukaryota; kingdom Metazoa; phylum Arthropoda; class Insecta; order Diptera; family Asilidae; genus Dioctria; species Dioctria linearis. The sequence continues at coordinate 334,579,743 of OZ005741.1, read as the reverse complement.
AATGTAAATAAACGGAAATGAGGTTATGTAAGACCGAAAAAAAAAATTCGTTCGTGTGTGGAACGTAGTATGGAACGAAAATATACTTGACAGTTCGGAACGACAATTTGTTCTCGTACGAATAAACATAAAATTAGTTTTAATTGATATAAAGCTTTAAATATGGATATTTTTTTATCGAAACTGTAATTAGAATAAATATCCCATATTTTATTGCATGTATTGCGACAAATTTCTGTTAGTTTAGGAGAAAAATTTGTATTTTTCTGTTTAGTGTTTTCGTTTTCGTTTTTCGATGTGCAAACAGCCAATGGTTGGCCATTGCTCTGATGTTTTTATCAACCGGTGTTATCATTCTTTAATGTACTTGTTTGAAGTGTCAAGATAGTTGATTTCAATTTTTTTTCCTGAAGTAGCTGAGGCATTAATAGGTTGTATTGTAAACATATATGTCGGTAAGTATTAACATAGCAAAAAATCGAAAAAACCTTTGTGCCTGTTTTTCACGCCTCGTCGGTACTTAGTAAGCAATGAGTTTAGCTTTTTGTTTGCTTCACCCGCAGCCATTGATAACTCATTTGATATGAAGGAGCTATTACGTTTTAATTTGTCCTTAAACTCTTCACTCGATTTGTCCCACACATTTCGGTGTGTAGAATACAGTTCTACTAAGTTTATAATATTTACCTACTCCCCTTTCTCACTCATGAATACTTCATTATTAAAATAATTCCAAATTTCCAAAATAAATTCTTCGTACTGTCTTTCACACTCGTTGAAAACTGACTGTAAGTACCTACTGTACTTTAACAAACATCTAATGTTTCCCATTTCATTTTGATTAAATTGATACTTTTTAAGAATCCAGAACTGTAGAATTTGCGTCCACACTCATCAAACATTCCACAATTGTTTGACAAATGTTTGACAAAGGTTTTACAAATGTTTGACAAATGTTTGATAATGTTTGTCAAACATTTGGGGAATGTTTGTTATGTGTGGATGCGCCTTAGAATCGGTATGGTTAAGGTTTTTACTGACCACAACCTAATTTTTAATAAAGACAAATCAGGCGAATACAGTAGGCGCCTGATGCAAGGATGGAAGAGTTAATGGACGGACCCCATGTTATTGTATTGTTTATGGTAATTCCAAGACTATATCAACGAAGAATATATTTTTTCTTCTTAAGAGATACGGGAGGTAGAATTTCCGTCTCGAAATCGCGCCAAAAAACTGCAATGCGCTTACATTTACAAAGGCTTTTTTGCAGCAAATTAATTGGGTTTGAAAATGCCTGCCAACATGCCTGCGTAGAGAGGGAAAGAAGAATAGATAGAGGCCTGTGGTACTCCCAAAGTGTGGAGCATTAAGACTGACAAAGTAAGAGTACCGGCTTAAATGAATTGCCTATGATTAAAAAAAAGTTAGCTAAAAAATCAGTGTCCCTGAAATGATATAACATGGAGTTTCTTACATAACATATTATGATTGGTAGAGTCAGATACCTTCGAGAAATCTAGAAGTAAGTATAGTTAGAAGATCATTGTCCAAATTCTTGCGAATATCATAGGTAATTTTAAGAACAGCGATTGTACGTCTATGTTTTTGACAGGTCAGATTGCACATGCAACAAGAAGTATTAAAGACATTGGATGAAATTTGGTTTTGCATAGTTTTTCCAGTACCAAAAAGAGGGGAGAATACTGATGGGACGAAATCGTTTTATTTTGTGGTTAGAGAAAACAGCGGGCGATTTCCATTTTACAGAAAGATAAGACGAGAGTCATTCATTAATAATGTGAGTATAATGGTGGGTATAAGCTTATCAAACCGTGAAGGAATATCAGATATCATACAGAATTAATAGCTTTAGCCTTAATATTGTGTTCCGCGGAGTATATTTCTGCATACTACTGAGGATACAGATACAGAATAGCTGGTAAAGTATAGGTAAATATGTATTGATTTGGTTGAAATTGAAGTAATATTCGACAGCCGTCTTTCGATGCACAAACCCACCTGCGCTACTTATTTTTTTTTCAATAAAAATTTTGTTTTTGTGATAAAAACGGTAAAATGTAAATAGGAAAAGAAGGATTCAGTGGAACGATTGTCACTTCCTATATGTTTGTAAGAAATGCTTTAGAAATACTGAAAATAGACTTTCTACTGTTATTTTCCACTTGAGACGTACTATCTTTCAAAGACGGTATTTTTTATTACAGATCTAATCACCGAAGTGACAAACTCCGTAGTCACTCTCACTTCACTTCACTTTTCGTATTCTCGTTGTCGAACGGTGTGACGTGACACTTTTCTTCGAAGCCTTATTATCGTTATCACTTAAAGTGACAGATAAAGATAATGTCAGGGTATGAATTACATATGTAGACAAAAGTGAGGTTTTTCTTATTTCGTGGTATTGTTGTTATTTTTATAAGTGCCTAAAAGAAAAAAAATTATAAACGCGATGTATTCTGCGTATTTCAGCCCTTTAGGTATAAATGGATGCTTCACTATAAAATCTATCATGACTTCAAATTGTTTTTTGTTGTAATTTTTACACTAAAAATGCAAAAAAAATTAATTTAATTTATAAAAAACCATTGAATTTTATGTTTTAATGAACAACTTAAAAAGCCACCATAAAATTCATCTTTTTCCGCTTACATTTTCCTTTTCCTTACAAACATCTAACATCTGTCACTTAAAAAAACCAAGTGAGTGAAATTGTCACTTAATTATCACTTACATTGACATTTATCTACTTAATACGACAACAGTAATACGTATGTTTTCGATAAATGTCACTTTAAACGACAATCATAATACCATTTTTGTATCGTAACGCCATTTCGCACTTAAAGTGATAACGATAATAAGGGTGTATATTGGCTTGCCGTGAATAAATTGTTTCGATGAATGTTCCCTGAAATATGGAGCATCTGTTTTATCTGGCTACTAAAATATGATGATCTTTATAAAATAGATGATTAGTCATAGTTACACAAATATGCAAAATGGAGGCGCTGCATTATATGTATGTATGTAGCATCAAATATATTGTGGCGCATAAATTTAACAGTTTTCATTTTCTGTTCATTCTACGTCATGCTACCTAGTTGCTGTGTTGAATAAAAGTACAAAGAAACAGAAGGGAAATTCATTTAATTTATTTTGATATTTAAGTACGATAACAGATCAGATCGCTCCCCATAGAATGAGCTGAAAACTACAATTTTCACTACAAATAAAAATATTATTTTAATTTTGAGCACTTGGCTTGTAATTAGGTGTTGAAGTTTCATTTAACATAGTACGAAAATTCTGTCACAACCTCAGATCAATTGACAAATTTGTCGGACTCTCTGGCATATAATTCTAACGTTTATTCACTGAAAATTCATTTTTACTTAAATAAACTAAAGTGAAAACCAAAATACGACTAAATTCTTGTGAAATGTGAAAATATGTGACAAAAATATATGATAAAAGTGCGACAAAAGTTCAAAATCAGCACTTAGGTTACAGGGAATAATTCGGATTCTAATTGGATATCATAATGAGAACAGAAAAAATTCTGGGTTTTATTATTTATTAGAAAAGAAGTCAAATTTTCGGAATTTTTAATCAGTTTTTTTCATTTAACTACTATAATTAATTTTTTTCAAAAAACGTGTGTATAACACTAGGCACTCTGTTTTATATTGAATTTATGAAAATCAAAGTTTTCAGTTTAAAATGATATATTACACTCCGCACACAAAATGTAACACTTTTAGCACGTGCGCACGTGGACCTATAGATTAATTTTGCATGAAGTAGATGCAACTTTTATGAGAGGCAAACTAAAATACTAAAATAAACGACAAAATTAAATGAATGCCTGTAATGAACTCATTACGGGAGGTACTTATAATATTAACAACAATTCAAAATTGTCATCTTAATTGTTAAGGCCCTATTGTGTAAGAATATAATAATAATTGGGTTTCTCTATTTGAGTTCAAGGCCACGAAGTTATTTCCATTGAGGGGAGTCTTTACTGTAGCGTTAGTTAACGCAGGAATAAGCAGGAAATTTATTTCCGTTTTCATGTCGCAATTTCCACCGCAATAACCAGTAGGTAGAAAATAGGAAATTTGTATGTTTACAACTAAGAAAGTAATTTTCTTAGGTGCGCTAAGCAATTAACTAATAAATTATTGAATAGAACTACCGTTGTAGCACAGATCAATAAATATAGGATATTTTCGGCAGAGAAATAGGAAGTGTGTTATTTATTTGACTGGAAAAGTACACAAGATTTATCAAAACAGTTTTGGAACTATATATGTTATACATAATGATACAAAATGAAATAAAAATGAAAAATATAAATACATAAAATTTAAAATCAATAGTCAAAATCCGATTAAAATTATTAAAGCAAAAATCGGAAATAACTACAACTTTAATAAGAACAAAATAGTTATACGAGTATTGATAAAATAAATTAAATCATGGTTAATTGAAAACACTTGTTAACATATTTTTTTTTTATTAATTTTTTATTTTTATTTAAAAAATCTTTTCTACGAGTGCGACGCGTTTCGCCCTATCGAGGCATCATCAGGCTATCGACAGTCGATAGCGTCGCACTCATAGAAAAGATTTTTGAAATGAAAATTGTTGTTTATGTTAACAAGTGTTTTCAATTAACCATGAATAAGTTTAAACAAGTGCTATCCAGAAATTCTGTTAAAAGTCAGATAATAAGAAAAGAGATTAAAATGAAGAAATTAATAACTAAAGTATGCGACATAAAACATAATTGACAATTATAAAAGTATAAAAAGTGGGACAGGAGAATAATATCAATTAGGGAAGATTAATTAAAAGCGTGGAGCTTCATGAGAGCCTTAAACCGACAGATCGACCGTTTTGACAACACAGAGCAAGACTACACACAAAGATGGGTTATTTGGACAGGATAATAAGCTTCCATAACTAATTGTGAAAACGAGGTATTATCAGATTCGTATTACTTTCTGAAGCTATATTCTGGAAAAATTAGTATTGGTTCGTAACATGTAGGCCATAAAAGTGAATCAGTCCTCTCTGTTTAATATAATCTAGGAGTAAGCAGCCTAGCAATTTTGTATGGCAAGATGAAACATGCTCGAACTTATGATAAATGAAGCGGATAAGGCAACTTTCGTCCATAGAAAGCTAATACTATTTACCGTAGGAAAAATCAAAGGTAGAATAAGGACTTTGATTAATTTTGAGCGGATTTCAAAAGATAATGAGTCAGTGGTATTAAAACAAACAAACAAATATAGAAAAGCGACAAAATAATAATTTACCAGACTTATATACATCGTCATATAATATTGTACATTTCTACTGTACTTACAGATTCTAATTATGAAATGAAAAGAGTGTTTTAATTACGATTATTGTGTAGACCCTATTTAAGTAAAATGAGTTTGCAATTAAACTAAGTCCAAGCTTAAGCCTGTCTTTGGCGGACAAATAATTAAAAAGCCTATCTACTCATGGCCAAGGGCGGATACAGGAAGGGGGGCGATCGCCGCTCCACCCTAGAGCAATTGTCTGGATCCGTCCTTGCTGACGGACCAAAATAAATGGAAGCATTTATCTAAGTGCTAATTACCGCATGATTCTTCAAAGTAGTATAATGTGTGCAATCGCACATCTTACATATTTTTTTAAAGGGATATTCGTTCCTGTGCAGTGCACTAAATACTTGTGTAATCTTCAATACGGAGCCATATGTTTAAAAGACCATATGACCGCTTGCTTGGGAGGAAACGTAGAGCCGCAGACTACAAGCGATCAATAGATCATGGTGGTGGCACTTCGTGATCGGGAGGTTTGATAACCTTTCAGATAGACTATAGGCAACTCTTGCTGACGCTTAAAATATCCTACAGAAGATTTAAAATAGCAATAGCAGAGAAGCTGTTCATGAACTTGTTCTTTGTAATAGCACAATTGTTAAAGTATTGAAAAAATTTAAGCCTTATGTTAAGAAACGTATTTGACCGGGCTATAGCATCCTTGAAAAACAAGTTTATCGACAACGGAGAGTAGTATAGACCGAAGAATTACATAATGTTCAAAATAATTCCATAAATCGGCTAGGAGCGATCATAACCAAATTTTGTCCTAGGCTAATATCTTGGAAGAAGAAAACATTGATTTTACTTGAGTGCATACATGTCGGAATTGTTCGTACAGAATCCTTTTTACATCAAGATCTGAATTCAAGGATTTCTTGATTTTGCCAAGCACTCTGGTGTCCTGTCGGAGGAGTTTCTCCAATTTGAAGTTCTTGGAACATAGACCACAGAGCACCCGGATGCGCTCCTCAAATCAAGAAAAAGTCCTATTATAGAATGTTTCTGACGCTTAGATCATATCTACTATAGTTCTCCAAAGATAAAAGATTATGGTTTTTAAATCTGGAAACCGTGATGACCAATGAAAGGGACAATGTTGCCCAATATACTGTTACGAGCGTTGCGTTTGTTCGTTACTTAAAACACAATATTTCAATTATAATTCACAAATTCTGTTTATTTAATTCTACTGTTTACTTTGACAATCTCACAATAATCAAATCAACTCTTTAGTTATCGCTAGTACTGTGCTACTAATTATCGCAATCTAAATAGTTTACTTCGTTCATTTCACTGTCTGCAAAAAGGCTCGCCTTCTGGATGTGTATTTATACTCTACAAATTATCCTAGAACATTCCTTAATAATCCGTTCTCCGAACCCAAAGTATACTAAGGATGTCACTAACCTAAAGTTATTTCCATTTCCAATAGATGTCGCCTGTGTCACTTTGTTGCGCGTAACAGTACTACTGTAGGATGATATTTCGTCCGGTGTACCCAAAACCTGAATTGTGTTATTAAATAATGTCTGTCGTTGTTAATAGAAATAAACTTTTTAAGAAGTTTCGGAAGCAGTTTTGCAAGAAATCCAAATAACTTAACTTGTTTAATCTACGAAGAACGTGTGGGCAAGGAGCAATATTTGCCTTCATTTTTATAGAAAATACGAATTCTGATGATGGAAGTGATTTTGGAAAAATTGGTAAAAAAATAGCAATACGAGATATTTTTAAACTTACATAGAATTCACACCATCATAATTAAAAAATCTATTAAAATTATCCTTAGAATTAGAAAATTTTTAGCATTTTACATATAAGTAAATATTATATGGAACGAAGCTGATTGTTCGGAACGGTGAAACCATCTCAGACATATTGGAAAGTACTAATGGCATCAATCAAGGATTGCTTAGCTCTTTTTGTTCAGATAAAGAGCACGGTATGGAGACAACCTGGCAGGTGGGATTTTATTTGATGACTAAAACGTCAGGTTGTTAATGTACGCGGACGATGTAGTAGTACTTGCAGATGACCAGAATGTTCTGGGTATAGTGATATGTAATCTTTAAAATTACTGCAAACTTTGAAATTTTACAGTTAATCTTTCAAAGTCGAAACCCCAGGTACCGGGTGGGGGTAAAAGATTGCAGGCGCAATGATATCTAGTTTGTTAAGATATTAAGTTGTTAAAACATACAAGTATTTAGGAGTTATTTTAAGCTGTCTTTCCAAACGTATGTTGCTTAATGATTAGAACTAGCAGAATCTAGCAGGAGCGTTACATGCAGCAACTTCTTATCCGGCAAAGAGGTACATATTTTATACTAATTGTCTGCTCTGCCGTAGCCAGTCGGTAAAAGTAACACCTCCGAGTTCTATTCTTGGTCCTCTGATGCAAAAAAATACATATAGATAGGCCAATTGGAATCGAGAAGGAGAGGATATGTGACTGGCCTATGTGCAATTACCTACGAATTAAACTTTTCTGTAAAAATGATTAAAAAACATATCAATGAAAATTCTTTTATTACAAGCTTTAAATCGGGAAATAACAAGCGAAAGACAAGTAGAGACATCTCCTATTCAACACTACTATACTACAGTCTGTAATCAAAATATACCAGCTGTTTGGATCAATGGCATCATCATTTAAAAATCTGGGCATTGAGATAAAAATCACACTTGGAAATGTTGAAAGGTATATTCTTCCCTGTGAATGTTCCCATAATACATCATGCGCATGTATAGCTCTTGTGCTACCCGAAATCAATCTCATAATTGAAAAAGTCCGCAGTTTAACGAAGTGTTAAAATTTGTTTATATATTAGGCTTCAAGCACAATAATAATGGAAATTTAATATTTGGAATACCGTTTCTTGTGAACTATATCCTTTAGAGAAAGTATTCACAAATTAGAAGGCGAGTTTTTTTTCTGCAAAATAACGTCTTTCGCGTACACTTAGTCCTTCAAGCTAGATTATTTTGATAACGTGCAGATGCATTGGTCTTAATCAATTTTTTGCGATTCTCGACATAACCTGTATTTTTTCCAAGAAATCTACTGAAGAGTTTCTTTAAATTTGAAAAGTTTTTGGTATTGCCTATTTCACTAAACGACAGAAACATTCAATTTCATCCCCTATTAATTTTTCCAAATCAATGGGGTTCTCAAAAATATTTTTTAAGTTTGAAAAATAACACTACAAATAATAACCAAAGATCACACGATACATGGACGAAACATTACCTATACCCCATGAAATTTAAAATTATAAATATCAATAAAGAAAATTAAGAAAAATTCGTTGCCCAATTGTGATTCTATTACGATAAGTTTCGTAGTTTAATAAACTTTTTTAAGTGCAGGTCCTGTTCGTGGCACAAAACGAGCCGTTACATAACAAGTGCCATCAATCTCGCCCTAGCCTATAACCAAAAATTACGTCAGTATACCACTTCCTCAGGTCATTTTGTATGGATATTCATCCCCATAATCTCGATGAAGCTAACAATCTCGGATTCGGCTTCCACGTTTTTTTGGTAAAAATACTCGTAAAACTGAAAAAAATTTGGAAATTGCTAAGAAATAACTTCGAAACGGAAACGAGGAGGTCCATTGAAAGGCTTTAGGAATTTAAATTTCAAATTCATAAAATGTAGAGGAAAATTATAAATTATGTATTTTTTTCTCTTCACAAAATATCCTATTATATTTCCTGCATTAGTGCAGAATGAATGTATATCACCCTGAATATGCCTGTTTGAGTTATATTGGATAAGCTCAAAAATGTATCAATTAACTTTCATCTCAAGCTAATCAGGTTAATTAATTATTCCGAATTTTACCTATGGCTCTTTTATTAATTAAACTTGGCTCTGTTTGACAAAGAAAATTATTATGTGAGTGTGTTCATTTACCTGCTTGGAGTCTCCATTTACCTTTATCTGACATGTCCGGAACTATATGTAGCTTCTCCGTAGGTTTATTCATGATGGGGGTGCCCAGCGTATTCCCAATTCTTGCGGCAAAGGGCCCTGATATCTTGTATCGTACTTTGTCAAGGCGACATGAAAATGGAATCTTCAATACAAAAACCAATAAATTTATTTATTTACTTAGGTACGCACATATTTGGAAACTCTTAAGACAACGAATAAGACTCTTTCATATATCCTCAGACCATAAGATTTGCTTCGATTTTCATGAAGTAAGTTTCCAACACACTAAGTGCTTACACAAATATAGCAGAAACCAAAAAAAAACTATTAATTATTGCTCTTCAGCAACGAGTTGGTACTTCCCATTAGCTATGTATGTAAGGAAAATTGGAACCCATAACAGTTATGAGGCATTGCTTTAACTACCCACTCTGTAAGTTTGGGACATAAAATTTGATTGCAGCTAATGACTAATGGTGTGGTACAAGTGAAAGCCACTATTAAATTTGTCGTTAAATCTGTTCTTTTTTTTATATCAATGCTATGTGGGTGGAGATCGTTATCGAAAATGTTGCCCGCTTAATGTTCTGTGAAAGTGTTCTTGCTAAAACAAAGGAACTGAGGACGTAAAAGCTGAACTACCATCCCAAATTAGCTACAAAGGAAATGTTCAAACTCATTTTAATACATTTTAGGAAAAATACATATCATGAAGTAGTATATGTGTACAAAAAGGAATTCGTCAAACTCTTAAATAATTCCTTTAAAAAATGCCACTCCTTTAAATCGTCCTGCGAGTATTTAATTTTTTATTTTCAATTGTTCCCTGTCGACATCCCACGCTTATTTGAAAATCTCCTCTCACTTGCTAAATATTTCAAGCTCTTGAGAAACTGTCGTATTCGCGGCTCATCGAATTGTTTAATTTGAACACGAAATCTATTGCGATTCGGAAAGAAAGCTCCTCGATAATCTACCCCAGACGTAGCTTATGAGAATCTAAAGATGAGAAAAATCTTGGCAGAACAATTTATTGCTTGAATTAACAATTTACGTGAACGTTCGTGCAAATCTTTTTCTTTCCGGTATTTATCATTACGGTCACTGTTTTCTTTTATCAAATAAATTAGATTAGTACACGGATTTTAATTTGGAGTTATTTAACTGCTGTGAGCGCATAACTGAATTACTTGGGGTTGCAATGAATGGGGAAGTGGGTATTATCTACAGAGTATTGACCGAAAGCAATTCTATACAAGGACTAATTCCAGTGTTGACATTTTTTTGTCGACCTCACCAAGTGATGAATATATCTCCTCGTGGTGGTCTCTGGTAAAAAAATTTGATTGCTACAAACCTTCAAATGGAACCTTGGACTGATCCAAAGTTAGATAGTTTGATCTCTGTGAACAAGCAATAAAATATGGGTGATCCTAATAGAAATGAAGTCATATGTACCACATTACAGTTATTACGAGGCTAAATATCGTGATGGTATAGAATCCTTCTTGTTCTTTGGTAGAGCTCCAACTGAACAATATAGGGATAGGGATCCGTGTAAAATCTCATTAATGATTACCAATTTCCGAGGTTCATATCAAAGTTCACCTGCGCATAATACACTGAGAATATTGCCTATTGTATAGTGATGTGAATCTACCAAAGAGTTTGAACAGGATACTTAGGACGAGAGGCGACATCATCTTGTTAAAGGGTGAACTAAATGCTCAAATCGGACTTGACTACAACAGTTTTGAGTGGAAGTCAAATCATAAGGCCAGCTGCCAATGGAAACGTTGGCCTCTTTATTGAATTCTATTGCTCTTGCCCACTTACTGTATACAACAATGTATAAAATATACAACAATGTTATATGTACGTTGACTGACAAGAAAGTTAGTTTGCCATTAGTATTAAAAAAATTTCCAAGAACTCTCACTTAATTACTGCTCAGAAACTGTAGCCTTCCATTTCACCCTATTTTGTGTGAAAGATTTTAGCTCGATCCAGGATCTCCATCTTCTGTTAATATAGAACTTCTTCAAGTAGCTCTAGGTGTCCGTGTAAATGGATGTTTTCCTAATTAGAAGCCTATCTTGCGATTTTGAAGATTATATTAAGTCGAGGTTTGATTTTCCGTGCCGATCCTTTCTTGGATTGGTTGTGTCCAAAGTTATTTATTTAAGACTCGGTGACAGTCACCGATTACGCCAAAAGAGATCAAGCGTAGTAAGTTCACTCCTTTTTCGTATATACATAGTTAGGTGATTCTTTCTAATTGTAAGAGACTTCCGTCTTATATTGCAAAAAGAGAAGAATTAATAGTCCTCATAATTTTTATTGCTAGAGTCAGCGATTTGGGAATCTGATTGTTTTGATAATTGCTGCTTTCCTGTCCAATATTCAAGGTGCTGCCGATACCAACATGTGTTCCTAATGGCTAATGTCGTCGTTAACCCTGTACGTGACTCACTTATGTATAATTTTGCACACAATAAATAAAAGCATAGCAGCGGTATTGCCTTAATTTTCCAATTAAGCGAAATCCCGTTTGCTTCATGAAATTTTGACTAGTGAAAATGTTTTTGAATAGGGTCTCCTTCTCTATACCAAAGGACCCCGCCCTTTCCTTTGAAATTATTTTAGACATTTTTGGGTAATTAACTTAAGCCTTTCTTCTCTTGAACAAAGAACAATGCAAAGGGCTGCAAGTGAATGTTATGGACATGGATAAAAGGGATGGTCTAGAAGAACGCATTTACGACCAGGCAAAAAGAAAATTTCAAAGTCAAAGGCGAAAGTTTTTATTGATTTATGTAGGTACCTATATCCTTTCTTTTGGCGATTTTTATACTTTCTCATAAAGACTTTGCTGTAGTGTCACATTAAATTAATTTTGGTCATCATCCCATCCTGACCAAACCATTTATAAAGACTTTTAGTCCACAGTTGATCTCTTTATTGAACTTTGGGATTAGATGTAAATATTTTATGCAGACTCGTGGGTACGATTATTGCTATATTGAAAAGAAAGAAAAAAACCTAAAATCAAATTAATTTGTTAAGTAAAAATGTGGGGGAAAAAAATACGTATGTCAAGCTTCGGAGTAATAGAAGAAAGCTTTCTGTAGAATCGATAAATTAGGAACTAAAATAATGCGACAATTTCTTTTTTGCTCTGCTTACAAGATATTACTTACTTAATGCAAAGATTTTATATAAATTTGATTGCCGTGATCAGATCGGTACCTAAATTTTTTATTAAAATGATAATTCGGAACATGCAACCAAAGCTGAAAATTAACAAAAAGCTTTTTTTATTAAATTAATCAATTTCACCATCTCCAGTTGAGTTTAAATTTTAATTCTAGTTTTCTAACTGACAGTTAATTTAAAAATCACAGTAAAGCGTCGGTAAAAAAAACTTCATTTTCGTTAATTGAGAGTTAAGGAACTCACAATTAAGCCCAAATTTGACCAGAATTGGAATATATATATATGTCAAATCATCAAATTAAATATAATTTTATTATTTTTATTATTATTAATAGGGTGGATGAAGACATAGATTCCATCTCTCATCTAGTCACTGAGAGATCTTTTGTGCCATTCCTCCTCATGCTTTACGGCGCCCATGCCAATTTAAGGTCTTTTACAAAACCGATGACGTTGTTGGGGGTCATCTTTATATCATCCTCTGGCAATGGGAATGTCGAGATGTTTTAGTCTTAAGGCTTAAACATAATTGCGACGAATAGAGTGGCCGACGGCCACTGCAGATTCCTATATTTCACTCTCCATAAAAACTTCCTAGAGAGTTCCTTTGTTTCAGGCATTATGCGGCCAAGAGCTTTACAGTTGCAGGAAGTGTTCAGTAGTTTCGTCGTCGTCTATACCGAAGGGACAGGTTTACCTATCAACGTTATCAATTTTCTTCAGATGATATCTGAGTGGGAAATGTCAAGTAAGTAGGCCTGTTTTAAGCCTTAGTTCTTTCTTGCTGAGCAAAAAAAATATTTTTGTCCTCTGTTGCAAATATGTAATGAATTTCTTCGCTTGTCACAGCCAGGCATGTTTATCAATCGCATCAATTTAATTCTGTCCTCTCAAACTTTTTGCCGAAAGGTGGTTCTTTGGGTGACCACAAATAGGCTCGGCTCAGATAGAGCTCCTTTGCAAGTCGGTTCACAATCTCCTTGACCTTGATGGATTCATGCTCCTGCACCCAAAAACTTAATATCGTAGAAAAGTAAATTAAAAATGCTGAAGAATTAGTCAAAGGGAAGAATCTTCTCAATAAAAGAGGAAGAAATATTACTGTCATTGGTAAAAAAAAAATTGCTAATAAACAAATGAACGTGATATTGTGATATACAAGAAAAAGGATATAAGCAATGAAAGAGTCTGAACAATATTGCATTGCTTTGCAAATGTTCACTATTCAATAAATGCAAAAGAGTAGCTAGAATTAAGTCGAAATTATGATAGAAAGAATTTTGTTGTAACTGGCACAATGTACTCACCAGCTTAATATTTGGCACTTGATCAAATTGGCTTCCTATTTTATTTAGGTTGGGGATTGGGATTTTGTTGTTTCAGACGATACCCAATACAAGCCCTAATTCCAGTCGTAAGTAATAAGTCCATACCACCAATAAGAATCTTTATTTCAGTTGATACCTACCCAGAAAAAATAATCCTTATTGCAATATTTCAATCGTTAAATAAAATGAAGTGAAATTTAATAATATGAAGTATATAGCTAGGAAATAGGACTAACCAAGTGAATCATTGTGCTGCCAAACTGGAAAAGAGATTCAGTCAAGTCGGATTGTGGTTTATATAGCCAATGACTCGCGCATGGTAACGATAATTAGCATAGCAACAATAGCTTAGCATATCAACTGCACTGCTTTATTTGTTATTTGAAGTGTTGCCGTTTCGTATAAAATTATTTGTAAATTATTTTACCTAATTACAAATTTCTTGCCTATTCAAATTTATCCAAATTTTATAATAAATGTTAAATTTAAAATATTTGAAGCACATTAATAATTTTTCAGCTTAAAAATAATTATTATGTGCGTAGAAATTTCTTACTGAATTTTAAATTGGATGGAAATATAAGTATATTACAGATATTTAAATAGCAAAGCAAAAAAAATTATAAAAATAAGTTCCGAGTTACGTTAAGGAACTGGTAAATCAACTCCTTAGTATTTGGAATTGACTTCCTTGAACATATTTTCTTAGTCAGAAATCATCGAATATTTGGCGTAATGAATTTGTACTGACTTGGCAGCATGAATCAAAAGTTATGTGTGTTCTTGTTCCTTCAGTGAAAGTGTGCTTCAGCTTCCGCCAGATAATACATATTATTCGCTATCCTTCAGAATAGCTATGTACACAGATGGCTAGATACGTTTCGGGGAGCAGAAAGAACCGTTTCATTACGCACATAAAAGTAATATGAGGAACACTGAATGTACTCATACTGTCTCCAGAGTTGTATGACTTTAAGTACCAGCACCAGTCAAGTACCAGTACTCATACTAAAAACAAGTATTTAGTTTAAGGTCAATTTCTTTTTACTTTTACTTGAAAATTTCCCAGTACTAGAAAAAATATTGGTAATGTCCAGTGCCAGTACTTTCCAGTATCTGCCAGAACTTCCCAATACTTACGAGTACTTTACTGGTACTTTACTGGTACTTACTTGTAATTAATGGTTTTTATACCCTAGATGAAATCTATAGAGTAGGTACACTAAGTTTGTCATTCCGTTTGTAACACCTCGAAATAATGATGGTAGAGCAAAATGGATTGGACACCCACGCATAATATTAAAAGTTATTTTGATTTTTGCATGTCCGTCCGTCCGTCCGTCCGTCCGTCTGTCCGTCCGTCCGTCCGTCCGTGCGCACGATAACTAAGAACGCGTACACTTAGAGAGCTGAAATGTTGTACACGGACTTTAAAAAAAAAGTAAAATTAAGTTCGAAAATGAGACAAATCGGGCAACTCCTTCGTGGGGTTGCCATACAAAAATTTCGTTTTCCGTTATATATTTGAACACTGCCTGAGAACGAGTCGCCGTAGAGAGCTGAAATTTGGTACATGGTGTTTTCATTGTACTAGCAAATAAAATTTCAAAAATGGACTAAATCGGGCAACCAATTCTTGGTGTTGCCATATAAAAAATTAGGTTTTTTATGTATACTGTGAAAACGATCAGTCCAAGACATTTTTATTGTACTAAAAACTTCTTCAGAATATGAAATCCTATAAAATTGGTTATAATCATTTTTTCTGCCCGACGAGCCGTTCTAGAAATATATGCGAAAAACCACTGCAAAAATCAAAATTGCTCAAATGGGTACCCATACGAAATTTCATACGGGAACTAAATTTAAAACAAGTGAAAAAGCTAGAATTGGTCTAAGAGCAATTCTTATGATACCTTAGATGAATGCCCGTATGAAATTTCGTATGAGCAATTGAGCAATTTTGATTTTTTGCATTGCTTTCTCGCTTATATTTCTAGAACGGATCGTCGGACAGAAAAAATGATTATAACCAATTTTATAGCATTTCTTATTCTGAAGAAGCTTTTAGTACCATAAAAATGTCTAGGACTGATCGTTTTCAAAGTATATGTAAAAAACCAAAATTTTTATATGGCAACACCAAGAAGGAGTTGCCCGATTTAGTCCCTTTTTGATATTTTATTTGCTATTACTATGAAAACACAATATACCAAATTTCAGCTTTCTATGTCGACGTGTACTCAGGTAGTGTCCAAATATATAGTGGAAAACGAAATTTTTGTATGGCAACCCCATGAAGGAGTTGCCCGATTTGTCTCATTTTCGAACTTAATTTTACTTTTTTTTTTAATGTCCGTGTACAAAATTTCAGCTTTCTAAGTGAACGCGTTCTCTAGTTATCGTGCGCACGGACGGACGGACGGACAGACGAACATGCAAAAATCAAAATAACTTTTAATTTTATGCGGGGGTGTCCAATCCATTTTGCTCTACCATCATTATTTCTGTGCGTTACAAACGGAATGACAAACTTAGTATACCCTATAGATGTCATCTAGGGTATAAAAACCAGTAATTATAAGTAAGTACCAATAAATTTTCTAGTTCACTATAATTATTAAGGCACAAAAAATAAATTTTTATTAACCCAATGAATTCAATTTCACATAGTCAGATGTAACATACACAGCAGTCTTCCAAGTCCGTCACATATATCATATTTTTTCTTCTATATATAATAATAAATACTCCAACTTTTCTTTATGTTGAAAAAATCCTCATAATAAGCATCAATGCTTTGTCCCCCACAATTAATTTTCACTACGCGCTATAAATGGAGTATTGTACTGGCGAGTACTGGAAAGTACTGGGAAGTCTCTGTATGATTGGTACCTTGGGCTGTTGTAGGACTTGTTCAAAATGTCCAGTAGCTCTAATGCAGGAAGAAGTACAAATCTTCTTCCTCCATTAGAGCCTTTGTCAACAAGATAGCAAATAGGGCTAGTTGTGCATATATACATGGGTTAGTGGAAACTCCTACTTAATAGGCTGTATTGTACATATTCCATTGGTTACGAGCCTAGCCAAGTGGGATCAACAATTTAAAGAGCAAATCAAGACCAGTGTGTCTACAGTTTTAATTGCATCTTTTATAATACGAAATTAAAATGAAAGAACAAGAACTGCTAGAGTAAATCTTTCTGTTTTGTCTAATATCAATTTGCACATCCTGCGGAATTAGTGTACACTGGAACATCGATATTGGATCATTGTGAACAAAGCTTCTACCATCCAATTAAGATTATAGACAAGCAGAAACAGATCCTCATATGAAGTGTTGGGCTTCAATCGGTTGGATTTTTTAGTAGGAACTTGGCCTGCTGACGGGCATAAAGCACGGAAGGAGCTCCATGTTAAATATTTTATGTGGGAGGCAGTAATGCTACGAATTCTCACACTTGAGGCGTAGGCGAGTGACTTCAAATGTTTGCTTCAAGATTATACTCACTCACTTTCAAACTTTGAGTCAAATGTCAACATGTCAAGCATGTACGTGGCCTCGCCTACGCCCAAATCAATTTTGTTCGCTTTTCGTTGTTTTTTATATTTTATTTTTTATTTTCCCACTTGGTACTTTATTTGATAAACAAATTGAACATGAAAATCGACGTGAATATTCAATTAACAAGCATGTTCCCTTCCTTTTGTTGAGGATATTGCTTTTGTATATGCAAATGAAAATTGTCGAATCGGTTTTGACTTGACAAAACATTTGGCGCATTTTGCATATTTTTACAGCGAATCAACTGTATGAAACGGCAAAGGTGCAAATAATGGAACAAGTAATAATTCTACTCACGACTATTGGTTTTCAATTATGGTTAGCTAGCAATCTTCGGATTATTTGGAAGCTACAAACAAAGGTTAACGGAAGTCAAATAAATATCCGGAAAGTTTTTTTATAGCGATAAAACTAATTATTGGAAATTATAAGTTTTCCGTCCCCTAGAAGCTTCTTTAAGTGTCTTATCTTCCTGATAAAATGGAAATTTTAAAAAAAAAATGAAAATGTTATTCATTCGAACTAACAAAAAAACGGACTCCTTTTCTAAGAACTCGAAGATCTTAATTTATGACCAAATGTCAAAATTCTAATTCGAACAATTGTCACGGCATAAAAAAGGTCAATCAAAATAGAATATTTGAAAAATATGGGGATACAGATAGCGTCCGTCCCGTGAATACGTCCATTGCTTAACCTTGACGGCTGATCGAAAAAAATTTTTTTAGAAATTTCTTAGTAAAGTTGTAAATACTGGCTTTAATGCCGCAGTTAGAGAATACTCGGTACCATGATACAAAGATTAACAAGTATGGGCGAATTATCTGTCAATTGGTTGCTTGCCGCCTTTGGCGACAATTGTCACAAACAAATTTTCTATTTGGAAATTTCTTTGCTTTCCCACTAGCACATAATAATTTTTCCCGAAGTGATTTTAACGAAGAAACTAAAATTTTATAAATTCAAATCGATTTCAGTTTCGCTGGAAATGATATTGTCACCTCATGACGTACCAACACAAAAGATTCCTCTCGAATCGGCCATACCTGTTATCTTTGTATCATGAGTACGCATCACATAAAAAACATGAAAGCTTCTGAACGATTCTGGCTTCAATTTGATATGTCTAAGACGAATTCAGCCGTTATGGCTAGTGGACTGACCTTCACTAAGCTTTAGATCGTGGCTGTTGAAGCCTATAGAGGAAACAGGAAGTACTGAAACTGATACCGGTAAATTCGTGTTGAGCGTTGATTGCCTCGGGGTATTTGAAGGAAGAAAGAGCCTATTTGGGTAAGAGCGATGAAAGATTTGTTTTAATTGAAAACAGCTGTCAAAGGGTCTTTGATGAGTCTTTGATGTAAGGATTGCTTGTTAGAAAATTATCGGTGGGTAAGACAAAAACATTTAAAGAAATAAATATTTGCTCGTAATTGGAGAAATTTAGCGAATTTACACAGCGGCCAATAAATCTTTGTGTATTGTTGTAGTGAGTTTTTGGCTGGAATATGGCAATTCTTTATTAGATAGGCTAAGCGAAGAGTCAAGTGAGTGTGTCCTCAACAGAAAGTAGTCGTATGTCTTCCTGAGGGCAAAGCAGCTAAATGCCGATTAAATTTGACTGCAATGCAGTCGAGTAGTACCTTGATCCACATCGGGCGATGCGCGTGATCTCAAAGTTGGATGACTATTTGTGTTATGCGGCTTCACATGTATCTGAAATGGGAATCCCAACCTCGAAGACTATCCGATGTGCATACGGGCTGTCCCTATGACAGAACGTAAAGCGCCTCGATCAAGTCTGGGCTATTTCAAGAAAACTGCACGTCAATCAATGGAACAACTTTTAACGCGATAAGAATGAGTAGTAGCTCATATTCGTGTAATTTGTCAGATTGAAATTTTCTGGGAAAAACAACACCACGAATAATGTACAAATGATGAAAATTGTAATTTCAAAGATTTCAGCATGATTGGGGATGAATTCGGTGGTGTAATAGTTGAAGATGGGTATGTATGATGCTCAATGACATTCAGTAGTGGTATTTCTCATTTAGATGTGTGTGTTTTTCGGTGTAACTCCGCTGATTTTTCGAGTGTAGCTCCAGAGTCATTTGACGTACACTTTTTCTAGCACTGCAAGAAAACTAATGTCGATTTCGATGGGACCATTTCAGTGTTGCACTTTTTCTGGCAGCGGAGAACTGGGAGAACTGAAGTCCATCGAACATATTTTTGTCATATTCCTTGTATTTGTGGGCACACGTATTATATACACGGAACTGTCAAACGTAATAAATGTTGGTTATTGATATATAGAAACAAATTTTTTTTTAACTTAAAGCCAATTACCCAAATAAAAATGTTTAATTCATTTAACTCCAAAATTTCACAAATAATCGCGACAGTACACTTTGACAGAGCAGATGACAATTCAACTTGAATATGTATTTGTAACACCGAGAAAATATCCGGTGCAAAGTAGGGGAAGTCAGTGTTGCACTTCTGCTATAAAAGTTGTCCCATCGAACATTTTCAGTTTTGTACTACTAGAAAAGTGCAATACTGGTGTTGCACTGAAGTCCCATCGAAATCCACATAACACTCCTGCTAGAAAACATAATAAATGGAAATCGGTCTAACCAGACTAGTCTTCCGAGTTGGCGTAATGACAGTTGAGTTTAATACCGATTTTTATTGATCACGTTTTCTTGCAGAAGTGTTACACTTTTCATGCAGTGCTACACTGAAATTGTTCCATTGACCTGAATTGCCAGAAAAAATGTACGTCAAAATGACCCTAGTGCTACACTCGAAAAATCGGCGGTATTACACCGGAAAACGCACACATCTATCTCTGAGAAATGTCAAAACAAATGTCAAGTGAAGTTAATTTTTGGCTCCTTTCATTCCGGACTACTTACACACCCTTTTCTAGTTCTTCTAGTGGTTTTCGATGTGTCTAGCGGAAAACCCTACAAATGCGGTAAGGCTACCCAAGATCGGTAAAGCTGCACAGCTCGCGTGGTCAAGCTGCCACAAGTTATTATGAACATTTAAAGCAAGATGTTTATTTTGGATTTTTTATTATTTTTTAAATGTGCATTGGTTTTACTAGAATACTTAGCCCAAACGTGAGGTCAAAATAAAATAAATCTGCTGATTGGGAAAGTTTCAATCAGTATCTTAGAGAAATTGATTGATCCGTTTTTGCATCAAGGGATGTTGATGAATGCACATTAGAACTTAGTAACATTTTAGGTCTTGGCATGCATAAATTAATTCCGTTCTCTAACAGCAGATCGATCTTAACAATAGTGAAATCGTTCTTGGTTCTTGCAATAAAATCAAAATATCGCGCCTATTAATTGCATCTATGTTCAGAACTGAAACAAGGCTACAAGACTACACGGAACACCAAGTGCATTATCCATCAGAGAGAAGACATTTTTTTTACCAGAATGTTAGCCAAGGAATCTTGACAAGCCGCGAAGACAGCAAAAGTTCCTGGTCCCTGGTCAAAACCATCAGGAACAAATTCAGCAAATCCTCTATGCCATCACTACTTAACAATGGTGAAGTGGTTGTTGTCTCCCTGGATAAAGCTAATATTTTGTCTGCTAGATTCGCTTCAAATTCGCGTCTTCCACCCACTTCACAGACATCTGTTTTGCATCTCCCGTGCGGATGTGTACAAGACAATAAAATACACATCCATATGAGAGATGTGTTCAAGGTTCTTAAGGAGATAAACATCTCCAAAGCTTCAGGTCCTGATGGTTTCTCGCCCCTGTTAATTAAAAGCTATGCCTCATCCTTGGCTTAACTCTGCGCGCAAACTATTCTACTTGCCTTATTCTCTAGGAAAATTTCCAACTGCTTAGAAGCCTTTTCCCAAGAAAGGAGGGGGTAGCGATCCTTAAAATTATCGACCAATTTCAATCACTTAGATTCTTTCAAAGGTTTTTGAATCTATCATTAACTCCAAATTAACGAAGTATCTATAGAAACCACTTAACTCATCAATGATCGCCAATATGGTTTCAGGACTGGACGCTCATCTTGAAACTTCCTGACTTTTCTTACGGAACTTTGAAAATCTTCACAACTTTGATGAGTCCAAAATCCTTGTTCTAGTCCTTTGAAATATGGCCTTTGACAGAGTCTGGCATCCAACCCTTTTAGCCACACCTAAAGCACATGTTTTTTCTCCTCCTCTGCTGTTATGGATTGAGAGTTTTCTTTCGTCCCTGACCCAACCTAAATCAGTTTGGTAGAAATCATCATTGTATTCATATTACACTTTTAAATGACGGTATACAGACTTACGAGATATAATTATTATATCACAGATGTCACAAACTATGTAGATGTTGCACGCAATACCAGAGAAAATTTTATATGGCTGGTGGTACATTCCGGAATGGACCACAACATTTGAAGTGATAAATTTGATTCATATTTTCTCGCATCTGCTATGTTGAGATGATCGATCAAAACTGCTGCTAAAGCAACATTTGCTCTCGGGATGCTCTTAAACATGTTGTGGTCCATTCCGCAATGCTTGCACTACCAATTTCACAATCTGTATACTCTGCAGTGGGTATGAATCTAGTTCTTGTGCCATCTATCCTAATATTGAAGCTGAGAAGAGGTTAGCGTTGTTGTATACTAATCTTATGTATTTTGTATTTATAATTTTGTTGTTGCTTTACATGTAAAGTCTGATATCTAAAGTTCTACGTTATGTTCTGCAGGTACACAATGGATTTATATGAATTTTTCTATAAATCTTGGAATAATTTTTTGAGACTCATTATTTATGTGTTGTTGTGTATACTGTACACATTCATTTGGCTTTCTCCTACATCTAAATTTAAGGCTCTCTTTGCAATCGAAATATTGTCACTCCAGGCTTTAATGATATAAGTGTTTTGAAGATAAGTCCTACTAAGCACATTTTTGTCTATACTTGAACGAGGAACGACTGCACCGCATCAGGTCATAAAATGAAACAAGTTGAAAGAAGATTGTCATCACCCAAGAAATTCTCCTTGTTTTACAAGGACTAACTTTACTAAATGTGCATCATGTAGAAAGAACGGAGGATTACATCCCGCAATAGTGAAAACTTTAGAGCTGGACGAAAAAAAATGGAAGAATAAATTATTCAGAAAAAATAATCAGTGACGGTTCATTGTTACGATGCCTATCGAGAAAGAGTGGAGAGCCTCTTTTTGTGCCTTAGCTCTGAGAATTTATCGCCCGCATTAATCTTAATAACAACGCAAAGTTTGACATATATACTGACAAAGTGCTACACTATGGGACAAGACTGTAGGAATTAAAATTAGCAGTGAACATTTTTATGCGATAGGTTGGCACAAGAGAAGGCTAAGTTACTATGCAGTGTTCCTATATTTATACCCACCACAACCCAAAGGGATTGATTTTTCCTATGATACATTGACACTATTCAATATGGACCTAGACTCCTCCTTTTCTTGAATAATCATCGATCAGTGTGTTATTAAATTACATCTTCATTTGTAAGCTGTATTACTACATTTGAAGCATATCTAGCGTTTCTAGCGTAGTTGTTTTGGAAATTTGCGGGGGGGGGGGTGTCTCTGTTCTTCAGTCTAGAGATACAAATTAAATTAACATTTATTTAGAGCGAGTTTGGTAGAAACGCACGCAATATTTCGTAAGAGCTGATCAACACTATTTCCCGTACTTTTTTTTGCTTATGGCCTACATTTGAATAGTTCGTTTTTATTCGAAATTTATGAATGTTTGCAAAATTTTTGTCTAGCTAGCAAGCAACTGTCGGCGAAATAGATGTATGGTGCCATTATACGTCGCAAATGTGACAGTTTTTTGGTTGTTGAGACTATTGTACAAATGATAACAAGGTATGGCCTTCTCGAACTGTCAATTGGGAGCTACGTTATATGATGTTCATATTCTTCTTTTGAATTTAAATAGCGTTCAACAAAGGAAAAATATCATATTAAAATCGGAAATGTCTTTGCTTATCAGTACCCAATTTTATGCTTTTCTCGATGTAATTACTGCGAGTTTTTGTTTGGAAAGCTGAAGAAATGGCTTTTAACCGGGTGTTACATTTGCATTTCATTGCTGCACAAATCACCATGTAGCTGATAGTTATAGTCGGCCATACCTTGTTAAGCTTTGTACCATAGGTTAACGTTTATGAAGTATTATTATTAATAATAATAATAATAATCTTTTTATTATAATTCCAATTATTTCCTTCAAAGTACCTACCCTAATTCCAGAAATTTGAGCAATGACAATAAAGTCGTCCGCCCAGTTGGTACTCTTGTAGATAAAAAAAAACAGCTTTTCTCTAAACTTATAAAGGATTGCTTAGTACAATATTCATTTATAAATAGTCTTACTTAATTATTACACTATTACACCTAAAATTTGAGAACTGCATACAATACCACCAGAAAGGAGAAATAATCAGGAGTATTCATTACATTAAATAACTGAAATTAGGGTTCAGCTTGATCTTCGTTAATACTAAATTTGTTAACCTATACTTGTAACTAAATGGTAGGGTATATTGCATTATTAAATAATTTCTATACGCAATTGCATGGATTTAGTATTCTGCAATGGCCAAAAGGTTGTCATCATTCAGAATATTTATGATTTGCATTCTGGATAAGGTCTTGTCTCCAAAATAAAGGCGCCTAAATTCTGCAAGCAGAGGTCAAATTACTATGAAGTGAACATTTTTTTCGTCTTCATCTTGTTACAAAGTGAACACAAGGCTGAGCTATCTACCTATCAAGCCGTGAACCGTACCTTATCTTTATTCTTGCGACCTCTTTAGCTTTACAATATCTAAACTCTTTTTCTTTTAGAAGCATTTCTGTTACTGTTCCACTTCGATTATTCATATGTAATATCTATCTGCTATTTCATCCCATATAGCAAAACAAAACAACCGTTTTTCAAACATTTTTCTAAAATTGTTGAAATATATTTTAGATGAATTCTAGAGTATATTCCTATTTCGAGATGCAACATATACATAGTTAGATAGGGGTATGTTGAAAAAGATTGAGCACTCTTTTCATGAAACTTCTTTGAACTTACACCACCTCACATCTGGGCTCCGTAACGTAAAATTGGACTTTGGACCTAAGTTAATATTTTTATTGTTAATGAAATTATTCCAAACTGAATTCATAAAAGAAATTGCTGTTATTCTCCTATTGTCACAATGTTGGCTAAAGCTTTCCTCCCTCCACCTTTTTTAAATATAATATTTTTAGATTTGTCCAAATTTACTCTTAGGTCCCAAAGATCCCAGTAAAATTCCAATTTATGGATCACATCTTGACTTGTTTTGAGATTGTCTGAAAGCAGGACGATCTCATCAGCATATAATAACACACGAATAATCTGGGAACTCCTAAAAATGTAGCCAAAATAGATGTCGCCAAACATGATATGTCGCCATTTGTTGCTAAACAAAATCTGCAAAATGTCGCCAAATTTTTAATCGAAAATTATAAATACGCAAGTGGGAAATATCGACCACAACAACGCCTACTTTTGTTTAAAATATCGCCAAATATGTCGTTATTCTTTAGGGCTAGATGAAACAATTAAAACTCGTCTAATTTTACAAATTGAAGATTTTATTAGATTTTTAAGGGAAAATTAGAATTTAATTTGTATTATTATTGAAAATTTTTAAATTTATGTTAATGCAGTATTGTAAGCTAATCACTTCAATGTATATAGTTTTGAGTTTTCGAACTTCTTATCCAAAACAATTTTTCTTTTTTTTCTTTTTCTAAATATTTCTTCTGTTTCTTTATAACTTCTTCCCCTGGACTTTTTCAAATTTTGCTTTTACTATTAAGTTGTCATGCTACAATCCAATATGAGGCTTTCTAGCAATGAATTGAGATCTCCGATGCCAAGCTTCCACGTTATTTTGTGTCTTGGGAAAATAACTAGCGAGTTGATCGGATATTGACCAAAAAATGGCGAACACGATTTCAATGTTCTAGATTGCGATATTTTTCTGGATGATTCATCTTAAACCATGTGATTAAATTTGTAAAATAAGCAAATTTCATTATTAATATCGAAAACAGTTAAGTAAATGCCGACAACAATTGACGGTTCTTAGTTGCAGTGCGCGCTGCAACTAAGAACCCAAGGTATATAGAGACTATTCACTATTCACATTACGAACCATATTCTCCACCATTAAGTGACGAACTATCGTGATTGTATAGGAAAGTACGGTACAGAGAACGCAATACTCTCTCTCCTCTCTCTGTCTTTCCTATAAATATGTATATGTATTAGTCACAGAATTACGTCAGCTATTAGCTGCAATGTGTCAAAATTTTAATGGAACATACTTGTCTTCTATATACCTTGCGTTCTTATAATGAATTCTTTTCTGCGGTTCGTTGTTAACACTGCCACCGAATCTGTCATTCTCGTGCTCTCTATTTGAGGATTCAATAATTTACTAACAACATTATTGGTTTGTTAAAAAATTGAGAAATTAAAAAGATGTATTTCGAGATATTTAAGTAAAAAAGGATAATTTTTTTCTTATAAAAGGCATTTTTTATATAATTTTCCCTGAAATATTGAGCTTTTCTCTTTAAAATAGCCTACAGCCCATGCCTCGCTAATAATAAGAACCAAAGTTATGAAATTTCTAATATAACTCATCAAACTAAAAATCGGCAATTTTAAGGATTTCAAAGTCCTTTAGTTCAGGCAGCATGCATCGCAGGGTAAAATACTTAACTTTCAGCAAAGGAAGAACTAAATTGGTGATAGTCGGGTTGGGAAAGTGCGAACTTTGATTGAGTTTCTATAGAATGGCCCTTCAATAAATTAAATAAAAATTAACAACACTCTATTCTTTTCCCTTTCCTAGTACAGTTAAAGTTAACTGATAGAGCAGAGACAACAAACAATCAGCGAACTTTGGAGACTGGAGATCGAACATGGAGACCGGAGATCGAACAACGGAGATCGGTTTGTTTTGAAATATACGACGGGTGACTGGAGACCGAAAAAGAGATTTGATCTCTTTAGAGATATTTCGCGTCTCCAAAGGGTATATACATATGGGTCTATGCGCTTCCAGAGGCCGAAAAAGTGGTCTATGGAGGCCAAAGTTTCTCGCCGTGTAACTTCACCTTTAAGCGTTAACACAATATTGCGACGAATAGAGCGGCCACTGCAGATTTCTATGTAATACACGCTCCATAAAACGTTCCCGCGACTGGAATAGTCTTCTGCTCACTATGTGTAAGGCATTAGTATGAAAGTTTGACAAAATTTCAGTGATCTTCTAAGTTTCAAACTCTTTTTGTTTCATAAAAATGATTTAACTGAAATGGCGACAATAAATTGAAGGGAAAGTTCATACTTAGCTAATTGACAAGAGTGACTGGTAGCAGTTCATTCTGCTAAAATACCGCCCAACACTTTTCTATATTAATCCCGTCAACAACGGCAAGCCTACCTAGAAAAAAAAAAACAACCAAGATTACTTAGTTATCTCATTTTTGTAATTACGGGCATGCCACGTAGATACAAAAAAAAATTATTTTACGGTAAATTGAACCAAATTTTGGCTGTGTTCGTCTGGAAGTGCCATGAGTAATTTCATACACTCCAAGGAAACTTTTAAAAGGGTAATGACGAGGAAAAATCCTTATTGACGTGTAAGGAAGGAGAAAGATAAGACTGGGTGGAGGCAATGAATAATTCAGAGCTGGCAGGAGATATTGGATTCCCATTTATTAGAGAAGTTCGCTTACAAAAATATGTCCATGTTAAAATTTTTCAGTTATTTTGAAATTGATGGATCCGCTGATATGGATAATAATTTATTGAGAATGCTTTTAGGATTTAGAAATTTCCCCGTTTCTGCAGCCATGTAATAATAAAGTTTGTTTGAATGTACGTTGCTTGTAGGTGTATAAAGCAAAGCGATGTCGATTATGGAAAGATATACTTAGTAGATCATAATCAGCAATTTATAGATTTACATAAAAGTCTTAGAAAGCACCACCAATTATACATCTTCTTGGAGATTAGGTTTCTTAAATTTTTTCGAATTTTAGAAGCAATAAAATATGAATTTGAAATTCTAATATTTTGAATAATTCGAATGATTGAAATGATTCGAGTTCAATAATAACGAATAACAAATTCATTCGAATAATTCTTATACCGTGGATGATCATAAATGAATTTTGAAAATTGAGGCTAGACATGGTGTTGCAAAAATTGAATATATCCCATTGATGTTGATACAGGTCAAATGACATATCTATGTAAAATGGGAAATACATGAAGAATCCGCGATTATTTACAGTAATTACTCTTAGGCCCATTAACACCAACGAGGATAATCCTACTTCATAAGTAAAGATTATTCCTACCTGAGTACGCTAGCTTTGGACGTAAACACCACCTTGTAAAGCCAAGTGTTCTTTGCTTAGGTGGCATAGATTCGTTACATTCTCGGTATATCAACTGATAGAGACGCGACGTGGCGAGTTTGCGGAAATAAAAACATTAAAAGAGTGGTTAATAATTAAATTACATTAATTTACAATTAAAACCACAAATAAATCTTGGCAATTACATATATACGAACTGTGATATGCAATGGTCACTTATTTGGAATAATCCTCGAATAGAAATTAGATCCCCGGCAAATCTCGGATAAGATATTATACCGGTGTAATACGATGAAATAAATCTCGAAGGGTGCTACTCATTTTGCATAGAGACTAACGGTACAAAGTACTTTTTCCGAAGAGGGCCCTCGTAATCCCCTCCCCCTTCCCTCGACGACTTTAGGCGGGCTTGAACCTTTTATAAGTACCTATTAAAAATATTTCTATCACGTTTATATGCATATTTTAAAAGATTTTTTTATTAATTTGTGATTCATATAAAAGGTTCAGGATGATTTCCGCTATTTGCTTTCAACTTTAGTAAAATTACATTCAAGCAAATTCTGTCATTGAAATTGAATCCACAATTTACATAAATAATAAAAATAATTGAAAAAATTGTGATCCGAAAAGTAATTTTTTTTGTTTCTCAATTTCAAGCGGTTTCTTCAAAAATTTTAAAGTAGAAATTTCAACGGTTAAAATGAGCCCGAATAGAATATTTAAATCGAAAAAAGAAGAAAGAAGAAATGTCGTTATATTAAGTTTGTTTTTGTTAAAGAGTCTATCAAAACTCAATCCCATCAACTAATAAAAGTTTAAACTTCAAACGTCTCAATCTGTTTCACGATAAGCTGAGTCTCTTCCATCTAAACATAAATTTGTGATCACATTACAAAAGTCCACCAAGTTTTTATATTAATCTAGACCTAGGCAGTCTCTGCATGCGAAAAATTTCCAAAAAAATATACTGTTATGTGCCACTTTGTTGCGACATCTGTTGGAAACGGAAACAACCTTAGGTTAGTGACATCTTTGTAAACTTTGGGTTCGGAGAATAGAACTTACGGGAAGGTCCTAAGGTGCTTTTCAGCACATCGGTGTGCGCACCACATGATTAAAAAAGTAGGGATAGCATATGAACGGTTGGTGTGCACTTCGATTTGAAATGTCACTTCTGAAAGTTTCTTCAAAGAATAAAACTACGTTAATTGTCAAAACTACTAGGCGCACCGAGACACTGCGCTAACAGACCGTAGCGTAAAAATGTGCACAGGGATGTTCTGGGGAAACAACAACGCTTCGCAACCATGATACAAAGATAACAAGGTATGGCCGATTCGAGAGAAATTTTTTGTGTTGCTACGTCATGAGGTGACTAAAGTAATTTCCAGAGGAATT